>VYZT01045377.1:0-34237 GCA_013400735.1 Pomatostomus ruficeps
TATATATATAAAATGTATATATAAATAAATAAATACCATTGATTCTGCAGAGGCCACCTGTAAATGTCCTTTTCAGTGCCCCAGCTGTAGGAAATCCCCTTTTTTTCCCCCAATTCCCATTTTGCTGGTTTTATAGAATTGTGTTTCTCCAGCCCTCGACGTGCCAGCAGAGCACACGGGATTGCACTGGCTCCTTCCTACAGAACATTTTAAATTAAATGCATTTTTCTTTCTGGATTTTAGCTCTGGCACCGACAGGTTCGCGTCTCTTGATTTAAATCTTTACTCCAAAGGTCTTTTTACAGATTCTTCTGCCTTGAAATGCCTCGCTGCAATAAAAACTCTCAAAATTCTGTCCCGTGCCACGCTGGTTCTTGGTTCCCTCAGGGAAAAGCAGTGGGTGCAGAGATTTTCCTCCTTTTTTTCAATTTTTTGTTTGTTTTAAGAACCATCATGCTCAGGTGTCTGGCACATCATAAAAATTTAAAGCCAGGCTGTAATTCCTGGACAAATCAGCTTGTTTGCTATGAAATCACCTGCAAGCTGCCGAATTGTAATTCCTTTAGGAGTTCTGCTTCTGTATTTTTTTTTTTTTGCTGGTGGAATTCACGCCCTGCTCTGTTCCACTGCCTCATCTCGGGTGTCAGCTCTGGCTGAATCGTTCCCCTCTGTCCAAATAACAGGATTCTCACGCTCTCACCCTCCTCTGGTGTCAGTCTCGCTCTCTTATTTATCCTGTTACTGTTAAAGCCTCCCTTTTTAAAACACTGGATATTTATTTTGCCTCCAAAGGCAACATTTTCCCTCCTGTCACAAAGGAACATTTTCAAAGGCTCTTTCAGAAACGCCGGGAAGTGGATTCTGGCGGAGACCTCAATAAAAAATTGAAGGCTCCGTGTATTAACATGCATTGATTTATTCATGGTGTTTCATTACAAATAAGTGAGGATCCCATAATACCAGGAGAGGCTGGGAGAGCACGGGGGGTGTTACATTGACAGCTCCATTGAAATTGAGCTGCTCTGGGATGGAATTCGGAGCTCAGGCGGGGAATTGGCTGGTAAATAACTCATGAGGTCTCTTTGCAGTGTTTGTGTGACAGGAGGGCTGCCCTGGGTGAGTTTGCTGAGCTCCAGGAGGGTTCAGGGTTTGCTCGAGGTGAGCAGGTGCTGCAAAATACCCGAAGTTTAAAATTTTCTAACTCCAGTCAGTGTTCCCAATCCCAGAATGAACTGGGGGAGGCCTGATGAGCTCAGCATCTCCCCAGGCTGGGAGCAGCACAGGAGATGCACAGAGAGAACAACCAGCAAGGGCCAGCAAGGGCCAGCAAGGAACCAGCAGCAGCAGAGGCAGCCCTGGCCCAGGGGGAGCCGCCTATTCCGGCCAAGGACTGAGCACAGAACCCAGCAATCAAGGCCTAATTAGCATCAGAAGCAAAGAAGATCTGCAACCAACAGGAAACCAAATCCTCACAACTCCCCAGCCTGGAACCAATGGACACGGAACCAATGGATCTCTGGGGGTTTGACTGGATAAAGTTTGGGGGAAATCGGGTCAAATCCCTGTGCCATGGAATGATTTTCTCTGCACAGCCGGGCTGGGTGTGGATGAAATGATTTCTGTGGCACATCCTGGCCAGGAATAAAGCAATGCCTTGATTCTCTGACACTAAAAATGTTGTTGGGGAGTTTTTATTTTTCCTGCAGGTGACACTGACGCTGGCTCCAGGTGTGCTCAGGAACCCTCCAGCTCTGGAACCCTCCTGGCCCATCCTCCCAGGCACTGCACCAGGTGTAACTCTGCCCTCTGAGGCTCAGAATGAGGGAGGAAAAGCATCAACAAGCTGATTTCCACAGAGAAACCTTCTCCCTTTTGTCTGGATACCCGATGATATTTATTTCATTTAAACACATCATTGCCTCTCAGCCTTTTCTCCGTCACACAGGAAAACACTTCCAGAGGTTTTGTTGTTAGGAAAAGGCTGCCATTGTTTCCAGCTGCCTTTTGAGGGGATGAGCTGCAAAGAGGAGCTGGATCCGTGTTTGCACTGAGGGTTTTCATGAGTTGGGGGCTCCTGCATGAGCAAATATCGTGGAGATCCTGCCGGTCATGCTGAGCGCTCTGCTTTGGCTGCAGAAGTTCCGAGGTCGGGAACAAAAATCAATTCTTTGCCTCCTTTGTTGGAAAGCAGCACACGCTGAGGCTTTGGCGGAGAGAGGAAATTAGTTTTTCCCTGAGTAAATCCTTGGAAAAATCGTTGTGGTTGTGTGACAGCATCCAAATACACAACTGCTCCCGGGAGATGCTGAAATACCTGTCCTGGGTTTGCAATTCAGCCCGAGAGATGGGGAGCAGAGAGGGACCAGGTGTAAAGGCTCCTCCTCACCCTCTTTTCCATGTTTTTCATTTCAGATCACCTACAAGGCCGTCGGGTCTCTGGATCCCAGCGCCGACCTGTCCAGCCAAAGGGGGAAAGTCTTCAAGCTGCGGAACGAGACCCATCACCTGTTTGTGGGGCTGTACCCGGGCACCACCTACTCCTTCACCATCAAAGCCAGCACCGTCAAGGGCTTCGGGCCGCCCATCACCACCCGGATCGCCACCAAGATCTCAGGTACTGCTGAGGCCTTCAGATTGAGATTTTCTATTTCCCAGCCCCTGCCCTGCTTTAGTGTGGAACTCTCCCACTCCCCACGCGCTGGGAGCTCCTGTTCTCCCATCCTGCTCAGACACAACAAATCCTCTCCAGGCTGCACTCAAGGACACCTCGTTGGCCCAGGCCCCCAAAGATGGAAACGGAGCCTCTAAAAGGGGGGACAGACTTGGGCTCAATTCCATCATCCCCTGCAATTGGAATTGGAGAATGAACCCTGATCTGGGAATGGATCCAAACTGATCCAAGTGGAGCAAACTGGTGCCCCGGGCTCCATCTTGGCTGTGGCCTCTCCCGGAGAGGCTCTGAGTGCCCGAGGTGTCCCTATTGAAGGCCCTGCAATAAATCCCCATTTTATTCTCTGAATCCTGTCTGCCCTCTGTTCTAGGGAGTCTCTGATCAGGCATCACTGCTTTGGAGAAAAAAACCCCAATTTTCTATGGATTTGCTCTTTAGACTCAAAGCTGATGCATAAAATGATATAAAATACTCAGCTTAAAATCTCTGGAAGTTTCACAGAGTTCTGAAACAACCACAAAGCTTTGTTTATTGGGTTGCAAACACAGGGGTTAATTTGAGGGTGTCCTAAATATCCCTGGATATCCCTAAATATCCCTGGAACATTTTAAATGAGAGTCATCATTAGTTCTACAAATGATCTGCCCCTGAAATCAATTTTGGCAGAATTATCTGCCTGGCTGGGGAAGCTCCCGCCGTCACGTGGTTTTTTTTTATTTCCAGGACGCACCAAAACGGATGCGATGAAGTAATGGAATTAATAGTGCAAAGATACTAAAAATAAAAGAGGAAAGCCGTTTTCCTTGGGGATTTTTTTATGAGTAAGAGCAAAAGGATGGCTTGAGGCAGACAAGGCACTAAAATGAGGAGGCATGGGAACAGGAATGTGTTAAAGAAAGAAGAGGAAACAGGCAAATTATCAAAAAAAATATGTTTGGGTTGGATTGGGATGGATGGGAGCTGAGGGTGCTCACGTGGAGAGGAGAAGACTCTGGGGTGACTTTACTGGAGCCTTCTACAGCAGAACCTAAAGGGGCTCCAGGAGAGCTGGAGAGGGACTGGGGACAAGGGATGGAGTGACAGGACANAGCTGGAGAGGGACTGGGGACAAGGGATGGAGTGAGAGGACAAGGGATGGAGTGACAGGACACGGGGAATGGCTTTAAACTGAAAGAGATCAGATTTAGACTGAATATTGAGAAGGAATTTTTCCTTGGGAGGGTGGGAGGCCCTGGCACAGAGTGCCCAGAGAAGCTGTGGCTGCCCCTGGATCCCTGGAAATGTCCAAGGCCACTTTGGATGGGATTTGGAACCCCCTGGGATTGTGGAAGTGTCCCTGTTGTNCCCTGGGATGGCGGAAGTGTCCCTGTCGTGGCAGGGGTTGGATGATCTTTAAGATCCCTTCAACCCAAACCACTCTGAGATCTCCAGCATCTCTGGAGACGTGTCCTTTCAGCGAGTCCCTGCTCCCCACCTCATTCCCCAGAAATCCTTCCCAAGCTGTTGACTTCCCTCCTGAGCCTGCTCCCAGCTGATTGACAGGGACGCCAGCAGCTGAGCTGATAATAGCAGCCCCCGTTCTTGACAGTTTTCAGGCGTTTAGATAAAAATCCCGATTGTAAACAGGATTACAGGGGAAATCGCTCTGAGAGGATTAAATATGGGATCCCCCACAATGCAGCCTGCCCTTGTGAGCTGCAGATGAATTATTTGTGTGAATTCTTCTGCTTGCTTTACATTTCAAAGTTATTTCAGCAAAACCTGCATCTCTGGAACAAATTTGGTGCTGCTCCGACCTCGTGATCTCTTCAGGTCTTCAGCAGTAAAAGTTGTCCCAAAGAGACGGGACAAGAGGAAGGAAGAAGTAAAATAAAAAGTAAAATTTATTTCCTGAGGGAAGCTGTCCTGCTTTCATGGAATGGTCCTAAGAGGAGACAACAAAGCAGAAGGAGGAGCTAGAATTTGGCTGAGCGGGGTTTTACTCAGCGGGTTTCTGTGTTGTTTGGGGGAACACAAAGATGGGGATGCCACGGCTGGCACTGCCTGGGGGTGGCACTGGGATCTCTTCAGCTGCCTGCTGGCTCAGCAGCACTAAAAAACTGGGGTAAAATGGCCTGGGTTTGGTGCAAAAAGAACCTGGATAATTTTTCCTCCTCTATTTTTATCTTTTCTGCTTCCTAGCACACCCTCCAGCTCATCAGGGGGACACAGCTTAAGTCTGGGTGTTAAAAACTCTTAAGGTGTGAAAAGGCTCATCCACTGACCAGGACAGGGAAAAACATTCAGGATTTTCGTAGCTCTGCCACTGATTCACTCATTTTATAAAGTCTACACAGTTTTTCCTCACCTTTAAAACTGAAGGAATGGTCCCATCTCAAAGGGATGAAAAATTCAAGGTGGGATTTTCAAACCCAGCTTGAAGATTGTCCAATTCCTGTTTAATTTGAATGGGAAAAGAATGTACAAATATTTAAGCAGTTTTGATCATTCTGATCATGACACTGGGAAGTATTTTGATATTTAATTTGAGAAATGTTAATATAATGTTAGCAAAGGCAGTGGCTGGTGCGTGCTTAAGTCTGTGTATTAAACACTCCTAAGGTGTGAGAGGGCTCATCCACTGAGCAGGACAGGGAGAAACATTCAGGATTTTCTTAGCTCTGCCACTGATTGACTCATTTTATAAAGTCTACGCAGTTTTTCCTCACCTTTAAAACTGAAGGAATGGTCCCATCTCAAAGGGATGAAAAATTCAAGGTGGGATTTTCAAACCCAGCTTGAAGATTGTCCAATTCCTGTTTAATTTGAATGGGAAAAGAATGTACAAATATTTAAGCAGTTTTGATCATTCTGGTCATAACACTGGGAAGTATTTTGACATTTTTGAAATGAATATAATGTTGCCATCACTACCAAGGAGACAAAGGTGTTTGTGTTCTGCTGCAGCGCCGTCCATGCCCGAGTACGACACGGACTCTCCGCTCAACGAGACCGACACCACCATCACGGTCATGCTGAAGCCTGCTCAGTCCCGGGGAGCTCCTGTCAGGTCGGTGTTTTGCCTTTTCCTTTCACATTTGCCCTCTCTCCTTCCTCCCCAGGCTTCCCTCCCTCCTCTCTCATTCTCCTCTGGTGAAGGAGCTGCTGAAAGCGGCGCTGACTCAAAGGCCGCCTCAGCTGGTGATTCTCCTTTCACACTCTCCTTTCATGAGCGCTGCAGCCTCCCTGCCTCCCGCTGGGAACCTCCAGGAGGGATTGCGGCAGCACTGCCGGGGTTATTTCCCTCTCAGCACCACTCCAGTGCCTCTGCAGAGCTGGAGACCAGCGGGGCTGGAGGCTGAGCATCCCCAGTGAGGGTGGAGGTGGCTCCAGGTCTCCGTCCTTCCCTCTCTCCCATGAGGGCTGCTGGTAACCACTGCAGGAGTGCCTGTGCTGTCTGTGGTGCTCCTGGAGGTGTTTGCTCCGTTTCTGGTGTGGAATTGCAGACTGTGGGTGCCAGAGGAACAGGCCTGGAAAGCCAGAGTGACCTCCTGGCTTTGGTCCCAAAGAAACCCTGGGAGCCATGAAACACATCCTGGCTCAGCAGGGCAGGGCTGGGAGAGCACTGGGGGTTTGTGCCCTGCTGGAGCTGCCCGAGGTGACAAACACTGTTTGTTCCCTTCCAAGGCATTGTTTCCCTGTTCCCATCCCAGGTGATGCTGTGAGACAGAATTGGGGATCGGGGCACACTGGGGTGCAGAGTTATTTCCTGTCTGTGGGATGGTGGAGAAGGATTTTTCACTGCGCAATGAACGGCTCTGCACAGCCCCAGCTTGGGAAGGCCGGGACCCCTCTCAGTCACCACATCTGGCTCTGACACACTCCTCACACTCGATTCCAGCTGTGCTGCTGGGCTGGCTCTGCTGTGAAAGGAGTAATTTAGTCCAGCTAAAAGGAATTCTGGCTCAGCGAGGCTTTGCAGGTCCCGCTGCAGAGCAGAGGATCTACTCGGGATCATTAAGGTTGGGAAAGACCTCCAAGACTGGAGGTATGACCTGGCCAGTGCCAGGTACAGGGGTGCCATCCCTTCCCTGGGCATTGACAGCCTCTTACTCCTTCTGAAGGATGCCCACTCAATATTCAGGAGCAAATTGCTCCAGATGCAAACCACTGGATTTAATGAAATATCCTCCATCAGCTGGTGGTTCCCCAGCTGTGTCATGGCTTGGCCCCAAATTGCACTGAGAGGCTCAAACAAAAAAGAAAAAAAACCAAAACAAAACAAAATCCATTTTTTAAGTCTCAGCGCCATCCCTCCTCTTGTTTTTCTGAGTAATGCATTTCAAAGTTTGCCTTTCCACCTCTGCCACTCCGTATGAGCGAATTTAGGAGCCCATTTTCCGAGTCCTTTAGGGATGTTTTCTGCTGGAAAAAAGAGCAGTAAAATCACGCGGCTTTGTTTTGTTTTATTTCTTTATATGGGGGAACATTCCTGCATCTCGTTTTACCACCTGCTGTCTTAGCCGTGCTGCTATTTTGTCTTTTTATTGAAAACTCTTGTGATTTTTCTCCAAGTCGTTTTACTGCACTTTAACTGCTCTCAGTGAATAATGCCTTCTCCAGGAAATGCATCTGTACCTCAAATTGGGAGAGATTTTTTTTTTTAATATAAATTTTCACCGTGATTTCTTTAATTGCGCCGACACACGTTTGCAGAGAGTGCAATATTTACCCGCCGCGTCTAAGTGATAAAATTATTTCCTATAATGAGTCCATTCCATTGACTCACAGATGTGTGTGTGGAAAGCAGAAGGGCAGGAGGAGGGAGTTTTGGGGAGAATTTCAGCTTTTTATTCGCTCTGACAGGCTCAGGAGGTGGGAACACCTTCCCCTGTGCAACCATCGAGACTGGTTTGGGCTAACCTTTCCAAATCTGGTTATTTCAAGTTCAAATTTCCCAGCGTCTTCCCTTTTCCTTCAGCCTGCTCTGCTCACTGTCCCAGTCGTGAAATTCCCTCAAAATTCCATTCCCAGAAGCAGATCCCCTTCCCTTAAAGGGACATCAAAAGAATAACACCTGAATATCATTGTGAGCTGCTCGTGGCACCATTAACACACAAGAATTGGGTGTTTTTTCCTCCTCAGTGTGTTTTATTCATCCAGCTGAGATCAATTTGCTGTTTTCTGGTTGGGTGTGCTGCATTTTGGTTGTGTGGGGTTTGTTTCTCTGCTGGATTCCCTTTTTGGGTGATGTTGTGCTCTGTCCCGGTGCTGAAGGTGAGCGCAGATTGGGGACAAATCCAAAGTCACTTTCGGAGTTATTTCACTCTGCTCTAGCACAGAGATGGAGAACATTTCCAGAATAATACTGAAGGATATTTAAAGGAAAAGATTAATTGTATTTTTGTTCGTCTGAAACACAGGGACACCCAATCCAAAGTCACTCTCAGAGTTATTTCACTCTGCTCTAGCACAGAGATGGAGAAGAACATTTTCAGAATAGCACTGAAGGATATTTAAAATGAAAGATTAATTGTATTTTCATTTGTCTGAAATGCAGGGACACCCAGTTCAAAGTCACTTTCGGAGTTATTTCACTCTGCTCTAGCACAGAGATGGAGCACGGCTGCAAGAGCATTTTCAGGATAATACTGGATATTTAAAATAAAAGATTAATTGTATTTTCATTTGTCTGAAATGCAGGGATGCTCGATCCAAAGTCACTTTCGGAGTTATTTCACTCTGCTCTAGCACAGAGATGGAGAGGAACATTTCCAGAATAATACTGAAGGATATTTAAAATAAAAAATTAATTGTATTTTCGTTCCTCTGAAATGCAGTACTCCCAATGCAAAGTCACTTTCGGCATTAAGACACTCCTGGTGTCGCCCGGCGCTGGTGATAAATAATTTCAATGTGGCTGTTTATAAAAGTAACGATCAGGAACTCGGCGTTGTTAACGATCTATAGATAACAACGATGCTTGCGTGGGACTTAATGGGATTAATATAAACTTAGATATTCTTTGATCTATTCCGTCCTCTTGCCAGGAGAAAGGTGAAGCCTCGGCGAGCAGCAATATTCTCCCTCGTGGCGCGGGCGTTTCATTCCTGCCTTTATTTCCCGCGGTGCAACCTGCAGAGTTTGACTCCGCGTTGCCCTTTCAAAATAACTTTTAGGTGTTCTTATATCAATCCAAACCCCTGAACGGCGCCGTGATTGATGTGCTGGAGGCTGACATTCATCTATAAAACATTCACCCGAGGAAGGGAGGACGCGAGCGTTCTCAATCTTCGCTCCTCGGCTCCTTCCTGAACACCTCCAATGTGATTTTTGAGGGTTTTTTTTTCGCCTTTGAATCTGTTATTGTCAGGAGGGCTGAGTCATTCCTTCATAGATTATTCACATGTGACATCTCCGGGCTCTGTTGGAGGATTTATTTCTCACTCCCAGCCTGGAAACGCCGCTGTGAGGGGTTTTATCTGCAGGACCTGTCCGGGGGCCGGTTTTGGTGGTGGATATTTGAAGTCCATCTGGTTTATTAACACTCAGGTGGCTCCATCAATCCCCCTGCACCCCTGTCATGGGGAAAATCAAATTTCCAGAGCTTGTGTTGACTCTGAGGATCTCAGAGTTCGGATAAACGCTCCCCTGGGTGTGATTGCCTTGTCAAAAACGCGGTGGAGCTGTAGGACGCTGCAGAAGGATGTTCCAGAAGAGCCTGAGATCATTTTGGGATGGGGTTCAGAAAACAGAAAATTTTCCTGTTGAAGAAATGTAGATTTAGTCTTTTTCTCTCTTTTCCTTCAGTTCTCAGAGGCGTGCCAGCAAATAATCTGTGATTTTCTTTCGAGTGCTGCCAGCACACAGATGTGTCACTTTATTAATGTCCTTCTTAAGGGAAATAAAGAAATCTGAATAAGAGAAGAGAGTTTAAATATTTAAAATACATTAAGAAGCACTGAGCAAATGTGAAATAAATATTTTCATCTCAACAGCCAGCCAGGAAGAGAAATTAATTTATATGGACCGAGCCCCGTGCTACACTTGAGTGTTAATATTTGATTCTGGATCTTCCAAGCGTGAAATAAAGAGAAATCTTGTTCTACACGATGCTAAAAAAATTAAGAGAAAACAGCCGTAGTGTTATTTAACAGAACACTTAAGAATAGCGGCGTTTTTTCTGGTTTTGTTTTCTCTCCCAGGAGAAAATCCTGTGGGATGTACCTGGGTATTAAGGATTCCTGTTGGAATAATGAGAAAAACTTCCCTGGGAGGAAGGGCCTTGGTGTTGCTTCCATTTATGCCGGAGAACTGAAAGTAGCTAAAATTTGTCTTTCTAAGTGCAACAAAGTAAAAATGGAGAAAATTTAGACTAGAAATATAAGATGAAATCTTAGATAAGTCTAGAAATGGAATCTCCAGGTAATTGTTTATTTTCCGTGATTTTGGGCTTTTTCTGTTCACCCTGAGCTTGCTTTTCATCCCTCTCCCCGACATCCTTGGTTTTGCTTTTCCTGCACAGGGCTTCTTGCAGAGGAGGGGTGTGCAAGCCTGGTGACCTCGATTTTGGGATGGAAAACCAGAAATTCACAATATTTGTTGGTGATTTTGTGGGTTTTTTTTGCCGTGGTGACTTTGTTGTGCAGCTCTCCGTCGCTGCAGCGCTGCTCAGGTCTCTCTCTGCAGCCTCTCAGTGGCATCACTGAGCCTGCCTCGGGCGTTCATGCTGATAATTATGCTGATAATTAATTCATTAATGCCAGGAAAAGGAGGCAATTCCTCGTTCTCCCAACTCCCACGCTGCACACCTTGTACGGGAAATAAAGATTTGGAGTGAAGGAGCAGCAAAACAGTAAAATAAAAGGGTGCCAGGGGTGAAATTATCACACCCTTGGTAATTCAGAAAGTTACTGAAATTCAGAAAATTCCCTTGATAGGCACGATCTCAGTACCTGGAAAAAAAAATTCCTGCTTTTTATAATTTCATATTTAAATATCTTCATCACGTGGCTTGGTTGATTGAATACATGGCGAGAGCAGTTGTCGCTTTAGATCTTTTAATTTGGTAGCACTTAATGAGAAACGAGATTATCAATCCAGGCGTCTGATATTACAAACCTAATTATCTGTGTTAATTAACATCTCCTCTGATATACCTCGGGGATGTTGTTCTGGGATCATTCGAGCTGGGTTTCTCCTGCCTGACACTCTGCCTTCAATTTGGGGAAGAGTTGGAAGGAAAATTCAGAAGTTTCTTCTTGGAGATAAACCAGATCTGCATTTCCTTCAGCTGCGTGTGAACGTGAGAGGAGGGAAACGAGAATTTGGGGTGAAAGGCGTCAAATACTTGAAATTATTACAAATTTTATGAAATATTATTAATATTGTTAATATTATGAATATTGTGAATATTATGAATATTGTGAATACTATGAAATATTATGACTGTTATGAATATTATTAAATATTATTAATTTTATTACTATGATGAATATTATGAAATTAGAAATTATTCTGAATATTAGAGGTGCTTTGCTTATTGTATCAGGAGAAAAGCAAACTAGAGATTCAGGGAAGCACCGGGATGTAATTACAACTGTAAATATCAGGAAGGAATATTTAGTTTTTTATGGAACACGGCAGAATTAGTTGGACAGCGAGTTGATGGTTTTATTATTAAATTAATTAAATAATTATTAAATTAATTAAAGCCAGGTATTACGCTAAAAAGCGAGGATAAACGGCATTTTGGGTGGATTTTCTCAGCTGGTACAGGAAATGCATTTTCCTGCTGGATCAGCACAATGTTCAGCCAGATCTGCATTTCCTTCAACTGCGTGTGAACGTGAGAGGAGGGAAACGAGAATTTGGGGTGAAAGGCGTCAAATACTTGAACTTATTCTGAATATTAGAGGTGCTTTGCTTATTGTGTCAGGAGAAAAGCAAAATAGACATGCAGGGATGTAAATTACAACCATAAGTATCAGGAAGGAATATTCAGTTTTTTATGGAACATGGCAGAATTAGTTGGATAGGGAATTCATGGTTTTGTTTAATTAAAGCCAGGTATTACCCTAAAAAGTGAGGACAAAGGGCATTTTGGGTGAGTTTTCTCATCTGAAATGCGTTTTCCTACTGGGTCAGCACAATTTTCAGTTGAGATTCAGTCCCGTGAAGGGTCACAAAGCTGCCCAGTGCCATTTATGAGCCATTTTTGAGCCATTTTTGAGCCATTTTTGAGCCATTTTTGAGCCATTTTCAGAGCCTGGGTGAGCTGTTGAGTCTTTGATATTCCCCAGGGAGCTTTGGCAGGGGACAGAAACGGGAGAGGAACCCCATAAAATCGGTGATTTTTGGAATAATCATATTTTAACAATCAAATTACGCATGGAGCCAATTCTTTTGTGCCATTTCATGGAGGTTTTGCTGACACTTTTTACTGTTGTGAGGACCTGAGGATGCTGAGTGGGGGAAAGGAGGATTTTTTTGCATAAATCTTTAATGCTGACCGTGTAAAGTGTCAGATTTAATTCCAGCAGCCGACAGGTTGAGCTTTAAGCTGAGATTCACCAATTGATGGCCATTTCCTCCCAAAGTCAGATGAGGGAACAGGAGAGAACACTCTTGGTTTCCATGTGAAGTTTTTATTTTTCCAAGGTATTTTTTTGCTTCACAGCTCTCAGAGCTGCTCCGCCCCTTCCTTGTCGTCACAGAACGAAATAATAATAACAAACAGCAGGAAAAGCTTCAAAAATCAGAAATTCTGGCTTGCAGGAGGTGCAGAGCCAATCCTGGGAGAGCTTTTGGATCAGAGCTTTTGATGGAATGAACTGAGCAGGATCGCAGCTGCTCAGGGTGGGGAGCACAGGAAGGACCTTGGCTCTTCTGGAGGGTCATCAAGGATGATTTAGCTAATTGAAACAGCTCTTGAAGCACTTCAAATGAGAAGGGATGAGTCTGAGCACGAGTTCCTGGCAATTTCCACCCCTGAGGAGCTTTTTCCAGCCCCTCTCCCAGGAGTGAGGGGCTGAGCTAGGAGGACGAGGTGCTTGAGGCAGGAGATGTTCCCACAAGCAGCTGCCCCTCTGTGTGTCTCCAACAACACAAAAAACCACAATAAAAAGGCGAGATGAGCGAGCTCTGCAGACTCAGGCGTTTCAGGATTTAATTATACCACAGGTATATAAATTCCGGAAACACGGTAATGCTCCCGTGATTAAAATTATAGAGGGGCCTAATTGAAAAAAGCATAAACCGAATTGAAGAATTCCTAATTATAGTTTGCTTTGAGGTGTTAATTTCCTCCGTAATGAATGCATAATTTCTTGGAGCCGAGGAGATGGGGTTGCTGCAGCGGCGCGTGGGACGCAGATGGAATGAAGGGATCCTCAGCAACGCAGCCAGGAAATTCTCGGGAGTGAACCTCTGCAGCCATGATGCTCTCCTTCCCCACAATTCCAGCTTTCCTTGCTCCAGTTTTCCAAAGGAAAAAGCAGAGTTGGGAATGGTGAAGGATTTTTTTGCTGTGCAGAAGGAAGGAGAAATAAGAGGAAATACTATAATTCATGTATAAAAGAGGAGAGAGGCAGAATGAGGAGCATTTCTAGGGGGAAAGTCAAACAGCAAGAGGAGGAAATGCTGACTTTCCTTGAAATTCCCCTGTGGGCCACCTTGACAGGTCCCTCAGGAGCTGCAGGAGCTGATGGTGATGCAGGTTGAGGGATTTTTTCTGCCAAAGGATACACGCTGCGTGGAATGTTTTCCCTTTTGTTAAAAATCCTCTTATTTTTGCAGGGAGCTGGTGAACTACAGGGTTGTCAGACACAATCTCCCAGTGTTTAAATCCACCCCGTTCCCACTGTGAAGGTGGGAGGTGTTTGTGGATGAATTTCTGCAGAGAAATTCTTATCCTTGGAGCTTCCCCACCCTCCTTTCCCCATCCTGAATTTCCCTTCATTCTGGGGCGGGAGATCTTGTAGTGGAAGCACCATTTGAGATCTCTCCTGATGACAGAATTTTGTGCTTTCTGACAAGCAAAAACTGTCCAGAAAAGGTGGAGAGGAGCTGATGGATCCTCCTGCAGCTTCAGGAGCTGAAAATCTGTTTTATCCTTGCCCAGGAGAGCTCATCATAATTATACCCTGAGCACAGGCCTGGGAGTGGTTAGAAATGGGCCTGGGCCTGGGCCTTGTCTAGTAATTAAATTTATCAGAAGGTTGTAAACAGAGCAGTTTCTCCCTTTTTTTCTTGTTGTTTTTCTCAGCCCCTTAATTTAAAAAATATCCAACCAGACATGACGCCAATACAAATATTTTTCTAGTGTTTTCTGGTGTTCTCTCCTAAGAAACACAGCAGATTCTGCTGTGTGGGTTTTCACTGCCTAGTCTGGAAAAGGCAGGGAAATCTTCGAATTCCCAGCTCGATTATTGCTGCATCCAAACGAGCCTGATGTGATGGAAACCACTGGAAAAACCCAAATTAATTCTGACTGAGAATCTATGCAAATATCCCCATGCTCTTGTTGGAGCTGCTGCTTTTACGGGGGACGTGGCAGGAGGTGCTGGGCAGTCCCAGGAAGGGTTTGCCGTGGTCTCTCCATGCCCTGTGGGTTGTTCAGGAACCACTTTGGCTCTTTTTATCCTTGAAAAACCCTCCTGGTCCTAAACCAGAACCCGCTGAGGGCGGCAGCACCTCAGTCAGCGCCGCCTGTTTAACACAAAGCGACGTGAACAGAGCAGAGGTTGGGTTTGGCTGGGTTTTTGTGGATTAAACAGATGGCAGGTGGCTCAGGAGGGGAGGAACACCTCCAAAGGCACTCACAGCAGCTCCTGGGGCAGCAAAAGCTGTCTCTGTCTGCACTGATTATCTTTAATCTGCCAGCAGTAACCAGCCCTGAGCTGGAGAGGGACTGGGCCGCTTCCACGGGGCAGCAGCAGCGGCTCCTGTGCAAAATCCGGGTTGCAAGACCAGGTTTATGGAGATGCTGGAGATAATGGCACACAGAGCTTCGAAATGCCCTCCAGTTCTTTATAATTTTATTTTTTTGATTTATTTTTTGCCTCCCAGAAGATTCAATAGAGAATTTAAAGCGTTTAAGAGAGCCATGCGTATGTACAAACAGATGCAGCAGCAGCGCTCTGGTGGGCAGGGAAAAGTCATTTTCTGAGCATGGATTGCATCTTTAATTGGGGAAAATGGTACAGCTGGGAAAAATGGCCTTTTAAATACACAAATCCTTTTTTATGGTCAGTGGATGCAGTTGTGTTTTGGACAATTCCTTAGGTTTTTTGTGTGTGTCACCCCATTTCTGTTTGCTGTGGGCAGGGGCTGTGGGGATGGCCAAAGTTGCTTGGAACTAATGGGAATATTTGGATTTTTGGCTGTTGTGGCCTCTCCAGTCACAGAACAGTCATGGTGGGTGAAACTTTATGAGGTTGGAAACACTGACTTTAACAGATTTATTTATTTATTTATTTATTTGTTTGTTTGTTTGTTTGTTTGTCTGTTATGACTTTCCCCTGCTCTGGTGGGCAGGGAAAAGTCACTCTGTGAGCACAGATTGCATCTTTAATTGGGCCAAACTATACAGCTGGGAAAAATGGCCTTTTAAATACATAAATCCTTTTTTATGGTCAGTGGATGCAGTTGTGTTTTGGACAACTCAGATTTTGTGTGTGTCACCCCGTTTCTGTTTGCTGTGGGCAGGGGCTGTGGGGATGGTCAGAGCTGCTTGGAACTAATGGGAATATTTGGATTTTTGGACACCTTTCGCTGGCTGTTGTGGCCTCTTCAGTCACAGAACAGTCATGGTGGGTGGAACTTTACGAGGTTTGAAATGCTGATTTTAACAGATTTATTTATGTGTGGATACACACGGGTGTTTAGATGTGCACATTAAGAGTCACAGAATTATTTGGGTGGAAGGGACCTTAAAGTTCACCCAGTTCCAACCCAGGGACACCTTCCCCTGTCCCAGGCTGCTCAGAACTCCGTTATTTACACCACCATTTTTGGCACAACCCTGTTTTTGGTGTTTATGGCCCCGCTGCATCTTTTGTGTGGTGCAATTTTAAGGCAAAGCCAGTCCCAAACTCTTCTTTCCCAGCGCTATCTGCTTCTCCCCCATTGCCCCATCTCCGATCACTTTTTTCCTCCTTTTTTCCCCCAATTTGAGGGATTTTGTAGGAGTAGCAAAGTAGTTTTCCTATTGCTGCAGGTCCCATCTCTAGTGGTGCCCAAAATTCACATTTTTCTCCTTTTTTCCCCGATTTGAGAGATTTTGTAGGAGCAGCATGTGTTCAGCCTGGAGAGTACAGACTCCATTAGCCAGGACATATTGGCTGGTGGGCGGAGGGAGGAAAATTGGGCAGGAAAATGTGGATTTGTTTACCCACAGCCGATGCTGTGATACCAGGCAGAGTCACACTCCCCACGCCACCGTTCATCTGTCTGCAACGCGGGGATAATTTTTATTGTCAGGATAAAACCCACACAACCCACGGGATATTTGACATTTCATTGTATTTATTTTACACAAAACCCCGCCTAACCACAAACAAAAACCCACAAACAAAGAAATGCCCCCACACTCCACATTCCAGCAGGGTTTTCATTTTTCAGTCAGCTGGGGGAGTTGGATGTGCTGCAGAGGAATTTCAGACAAAACATCCTGGCCGAGCACAGCGTTGGTTGGACACTGGCAGGATGATATTCTGCAAAAACAAATATTTTTTGAGATTTGCAGTTTTTTCAGACTTCAACCAGGCGCGAATCCTGAAATTAAAGCCATTTCCTGTCCCACAGGAGCTCATCCCAGGCCCATCTCCTTCTCCTGCGCAGTTGTTAAATTTCCTCAGTTTCTGGAGCTCATTCCAATCACCGGAGAAATGTAACAAACCTTGAAATTCTGGCGGTAAAAGGGCGCCCGTGTGAAAAGCCCGGCTCCAAACGGTTTTATCCAAGTGTGAAATCGCCACCTTTTGTTTCCTGAATTTCAGGGCCTGGTAACAAATCCGCAGCTCTGAGTGGAAGAAAATGTGAAGAGGCTCTTCCCAGCTTTCTTGATTATTAAATGGATTTCATTATTATTGGCTCTATCTCAGCAGGTTTTTTTCAGAGCAATGGCAGTAATTACCATCTCTTCTTCCTAGGCCATTTTTTACGAATTTGGCTGAATTTGAATATTTTTTATTTTTTTTTTTTTTATATTCTTCTTTATCTCAGTGAATGCAGCAGAAGAGTTGTTTAATTTAAACGCCTCTAAAAGAACACGCAAAAAATAACTTCAGAATGGAGGCTCTGGCGTGAATAACTTTGCGATGTGAGAGACTATTTCCTCAAGTAGCACCGCCATTATCAGCTTTATTTTTGTGAATGCTCTGCAGATGCGAGCGAGCTGATTGATGACAGCCCAACATTCATAACGGGCGACTTTTGGCGGCTTTGAAATCGCCCAGCACATTCCAGAAGACACCGCTGTAGAACAATTTCTCTCTCTTTTTTTTTTCCCTTTTTTTTTCCGTGCAAAACTGTTTATTGAAAGCAAACCTCCGCTTCAGCGCGTCGCATTCTGCACGGAGCCGTTCCAGAGCGCGGTGGCAACAGCAGCAATCTTTAATTGATTTTAATGTGCTTCGAATCGGCCCTTAAATAGACAGAAAATTGCAGAGCGGAGCGCTGGGTCCTGTCAGCGCCTCCTTGGCGGCCGCCGAGCGCGGTTCATTACGTTTCGTAGATGAGTTTTCTGATTACAAACGCTCCTGCAGGTACCGAGGGTGACGTTTTAGGACACGGGGAGGCAGTAACTCGGCTCTCAGGAATGTTTTGGCACCTGCTGTCACCCAGGAAACTTCATGGACTTGGAAACTCTGTGGATTTGATTCCTGGGTGCCTGATTTGATTGCAGGAGGTGCCAGCTCGGGGAATATTCACCCCTGGAGCCCAAGGCTGGCAGTGCTCAGGGCACTGAGTCCCATCATCAATGGCAGTTCTCCCTTTATTTCTTGTACATTTTAGGGGAATGTAGATTATAAAAAGCTTTTTTAGACTTTTTTTGGGTTGAATAAGCTTTTTTAGACCTGGTTTGGGTTGAATTTTTTACAAAATACGCAGGTTCACGGTGAGGCTAGCGAGAAGGATCTATTTGCATTTTAATGCCAAAATTTTTAGGGTAAACTATATAGAGTATTGATATAAGGAGTACCTTTCTTCAAATTTCCCATTATTTTATTTCTTATTGTCTCTGTGGCAGAATTCAGGCTTTTCTCTCGATATCTTTAATTACAAAATCCCCTATAAACAGGGTCACTGTGGGGCTGGAGGCACATGGTGAGAAGGATCTCACTCACAATTTAATGCCAAAATTTTTAGGGTAAACTATATAGAGTACTGATATAAGGAGTACTTTTTGTCAAATTCCCCATTATTTTATTTCTGATTGTGGCAGAATTCAGGCTTTTCTCTCGATATCTTTAATTACAAAATCCCCTATAAACAGGGTCACTGTGGGACATGGTGAGAAGGATCTCACTCACAATTTAATGTCAAAATTTTTTAGGGTAAACTATATAGAGTACTGATATAAGGAGAACCTTTCTTTAAATTTCCCATTATTTTATTTCTGATTGCCTCTGTGGCAGAATTCAGGCTTTTATCTCAGTATCTTTAAGAGGGGGAAATAAAGGTGTGGGTGCTTCTCTCCCATCTCAGTGGGCGTCACTGAAGGCAGCTTGGCCATGAATCAAACATCTGCACACCCAGTGGTGAATCTGAATTCTGCCCTCTCCCACCCCAGGATCCCCGGAGGGCTCCAGGCTGTCAGGATAAAGGTGCTGAACCTTCATGGATATCTGCAGAGAGAGTTACTGTGGCTCAGCCAAATTTAACAGGATCACAAATTAAATGAAAAACCGAACGATAAAAAAGCTGCTGCACAGTATCCGCTGCTGGATTCTGGTGTGGTGCAAAAAAAGCTGATTAGGTTGTTGGTCCCTCTACTTATTGTACTTTTCTTCCTGTTCATGTGGAGCCTTTCTTTGCCTCTGTGCACCTCTGAGCCTTTTGGATTGATCAGAGAGGATTTGGGGTTTATTTTGGTGGGTTTGGCTTTTCTGGACGTGCTGGATCTGTTCTTTCGATAGAACATGTGCAGGAGTGGAAATTCCCTGTCCAGCTCCATGTGGGGAGGCACAAACCTTTTCCATCCTTCCTTCATTTCCTCCTTTTTTTCCTTTATTCTTTGAATTAAATATCCACTAAGAAGGAAGCCACCTCTCCCTTATTTCCTGTACCCTCTCGAGGAGCTGTTCTGGAAGTAAAATGTGTTCATTTGAGCCAGAAGTGGGAAGTTCCTGTTCATGTGCAGCCTTTCTTTTCCTCTGTGCAGCTCTGAACCTTATGGGTTGATCAAAGAGGATTTGGGGTTTATTTTGCTGGGTTTTGACAGCTTTCTGGACAACCTGGATGTGCATCTTCCATAGAACATGTGCAGGAGTGGAAATTCCCTGTCCAGCTCCACATGGAGAGGCACAAACCTTTTCCATCCTTCCTTTATTTGCTCATTTTTTCCCTTCATTTGCTCCTTTTTTTCCTTCATTCCTTGAATTAAAATACCCACTAAGAAGGAAGCCACTCCTCCCTTATTTCCTGTACCTTCTCGAGGAGTTGTTCTGGAAGCAAAATATTTTTGAGGCAAGTGGGAAGTTCCTGTTCTCCGCAGGATGAACAACAAAACCTGCTCGCAGTAGTCTGGGGAAAAAAAATGCACTCCGAGATCGAGCCGTACTAATTGCCACTTATTTTTGGTCCCTGGGAGCAAATACTATTGGAAATAATATACGGCTGATAATAAATTTATGCGTTAAATGAAAAAATATTAAATCTTTATACGATGTGAAGGAAGGCTTAATAACGAGATTGGTCCGGGGGGAGTACTCAGCTGCTGAAGCATTGTTTCTTTGAGGCTTTTAATAATTCAGGTGAGTGGATCTCTGGGAGGTTACAGAGAAATTTTATTTTTTTTCCTATCCCAGCATTATCAGGGCTGTAGTGAAGGTTTCACCCCATTGGCGTGTCAGGATTCAAAGTTCACGGGCAGGTGTTGGGTGATTTATGGAGGTTTCTGACTCAGCTTTTCCTCCCCAATTCCTGCACATCCTACATCAGGATCCGAGACTGGTCTCAATTCTGAATTTGTGAACAAATGTTGTCCCAGTCCATCCTCAAAAAGAAATCAAGAGCAGGGAAAGGAGGAACCTGAGGCAAGCAGGGAGATCTCCATCACAGCAATGGGCTCTGGCTTGCAATGTTGATTTTTTTCAATGGGCTCCGGCTTGGAATGTTGATTTTTTTTCAATGGACTCTGACTTGGAATGTTGATTTTTTTTCAGGCTGAACAGGGAACTCATCATTTAAAAAATTCCCTTGTAGATGGTGATAAGGGCACCTTTCATTCCTCTGCAGACAACATTTGTGCTGTGGCCCGTTCTGGTGGGGGCTTTTATCAGTGATTTACAGCCGAGCTGTCAAAAACTTTTAAAACCTTCTATTGACTTGATGCGGATTTATCTATCTGAGACCTTTGAAATCTATAAAAGAACCCAGTTTTGCCTCCTTTTCTAATCAGAGTGTGCAGCTGCACTCAGGGCAGTCAGCTCCGCAGCCTCCCAGGAGGTCAGGATTTGTTTTGGGGCCCAGAGTTGAGAATCCCTCGAGAGGTCTCTGGAGCGCAGAGCTGGTGGATGTTTGGAAAACAGTCCCTGGTGGTTTTTAGGGGCACAGCAGCATTGTTTGGCTGCACCAAGGCGGGCTGGGGTGGCACTGGGACCACAAAACCCCTGTGGTGATTGAGAGGGGTCCCGGCCTTCCCAAGCTGGGGCTGTGCAGAGCCGTTCATTGCGCAGTGAAAAATCCTTCTCCACCATCCCACAGACAGGAAATAACTCTGCACCCCAGTGTGCCCCGATCCCCAATTCTGTCTCACAGCATCACCTGGGATGGGCACAGGGAAACAATGCCTTGGAAGGGAACAAACAGTGTTTGTCACCTCGGGCAGCTCCAGCAGGGCACAAACCCCCAGTGCTCTCCCAGCCCTGCCCTGCTGAGCCAGGATGTGTTTCATGGCTCCCAGGGTTTCTTTGGGACCAAAGGCAGGAGGTCACTCTGGCTTTCCAGGCCTGTTCCTCTGGCACCCACATCCTGTAATGCCACATCCCGGTCAGCAGAGCCTGAGCCAGATCCCCTGGGAACCAGGAACTGGGAATTCATAAGCAGGAATTTGAGAGGGGTTTGCTCTACTCCTGGTGCTGCAGGTGCCTGGGCTATGAGCTGTGGCTGTGCCAGAAATTTCCCAGAGCAATCTTTCTCCCACAATGAGCCGTGGAAGCTGGTGACGCCTCAAGGGCTGGTCCAATCCGAGGCAGCCCCAGCAGCGCAGGGCAAAGGGCATTCCCTTGGGTTCATGGGATCCCAGGGACACAACTCGGCCCAGGTGGGAACAGCCCAGCAGCACCCCCGGGTCCAACGTGGATCCAATTGGATGGAGCTCAGCAATGAGCAGATCGACCTCAAATCCCCAATCAGGAACTGAACAAATGAGGGAACTGTCCCCCATTCTAATGAGCCCCCCAAGGGAGACTCCAGCCCAGCTGAACAAACCTGTTGCAGAGAGGAGGCTCCGGGCAAGGCTGGAGCCTCTGCTTTGGAGACACTCGGGATGTTCCGTCTGCTCCCCTCAGAGAAGCCCCAAGCTGAGCTCAATCTCAGCCCCCAAGGGTTCTCCACATGTAGGGCTGAGGGACAGGGAGTGTTTGTGAAGGGGACAGGGAAAGGGGATAAAAATGGATAAAAAGGTGATAAAAAGAAAAGACAAAAAACCATCAGGTGTCACCAGGACAGTGACACACCAGCGGGACAATGACACACCTGGGGCTGGCCACAATCTTTCCATGGATCTCCCCTCTCTGCCTGCGAAAAGGCCCAGCCTGACAGCCAGGGGAGGGCAGCTCATCTGAACAGCCTGACACCGAGCAAAATGACTGCAGCCCCATCTCTCTTTGTCAAGTTCATGAGTGGTGTTAAACAGACAGAAAACCTTCCCCGGGCTGTAGCAGCATGCAGCTCCAGGGCTTTGTTAGCTGCCTCAGGAGGAAAGGGAGAAAAAAAAATAAAAATAAAGCAGAGTGCATTTGAATGCCTTGCAGGCTCTTTGAGCTGGGAATAGTAAGCCAGAAATAACAAGATTGCTATTATATGTCATAATGGCTGAAAGCTTAGCAGGAATCAAAAAGGATTACCATTTCAGACAGTCAGAGAGAATATGAGCAGTTGTTGTTGTTTCTTGAAACAAAACTGCATTGAGAGAGCGGTAAAGCCTCCTGCTCAGTACATAAACAGTCCTCGAGGGATGGGAGGTAGAAGGAGACTTTCCCCTGGGAATTAGGGAGCTCTGTGTCACAGGATATCCCAAAAAGAGGTCGCAGAATCCCAGAATTGATTAGAAGGAAACTTGAAGCCCATCCAGTGCCACCCCCACCATGGCAGGGGAAGACTAACCCTGATCTGGAAATGGATCCAAACTGATCCAAGTGGAGCAAACTGGTGCCCCGGGCTCCATCTTGGCTGTGGCCTCTCCCGGAGAGGCTCTGAGTGCCCGAGGTGTCCCTATAGAAGGCCCTGCAATAAATCCCCATTTTATTCTCTGAATCTTGTCTGGCCTCTGTTCTGGGCAGCCTCTGCCCAGGCATCACTCATTGTTGGGAACTTTCCTGGCATTCAGGGCTCTGGGGTCTCCAATCTCACCTTTCTCTCCCTCCCAGTGTGTACCAGCTCGTTGTCAAGGAGGAGAAGCTGCAGAAGGCGCGGCGAGCTGCCGACATCACCGAGTGCTTCTCGGTGCCCGTGAGCTACAGGAACGCCTCCAGCCTGGACTCCCCTCACTACTTTGCAGCCGAGCTGAAGCCCATCAACCTCCCGGTCACGCAGCCCTTCACCGTGGGCGACAACAAGACCTACAACGGCTACTGGAACGCGCCCCTGTCACCCCTGAAGAGCTACAGCATTTACTTCCAGGCGCTCAGCAAGGCCAACGGAGTAAGTGCAGGCAGAGCTGGGCTGGGTCTGCCTCTCTCTGTCCTCCTCTCTCTGTTCTCCTCTCTCTGTCCTTCTCTCTCTGTGTTCCTCTCTCATTGTCCTCTCTCTCTCTCCTCTCTCTCTTCTCCTCTCTGTCTCTGTGTCCTCCTCTCTCTGTCCTCCCCTCTCTGTGCTCCTCTCTCTCTTCTCCTCTCTCTTGTCCCACTCTCTCTTGTCCTCCACTCTCTGTCATCCTCTCTCTTGTCTTCCTCTCTCTGTCCTCCTTCCTCTCTCCTGTCCTCCTCCTCTCTCTCTCCTTCTCTCTCTGTGCTCCTTTCTCCGTCCTCCTCTCTCTTTCCTCCTCTCTCTCTGTCCTCCTNNNNGTCCTCCTCCTCTCTCTGTCCTCCTCTCTCTCTCTTTCTCTCTCTTGTCCTCCTCTCTCTCTGGCCTCCTCTCTCCATCCTCCTCTCTCCTCCTCTCTCTCTCCTCCTGTCTCTGTTCTCCTCTCTCCTCCTGTCTCTCTCCTCCTCTCTCTGTCCTCCTCTCTCTGTGCTCCTCTCTCTGTCCCCCTCATCACTCTCCTTCCTTCCCGACTGGGTGCCGCTTTATCTTCTCCTCCTCATCACCCCCTCACAGCAATCTGATCAAAATCAAGCATCCATTACTTGTCCTTCACTCCAATCTCTCCCTGATGCTCAGCTCCAATGAGGAATCCGTTGAGGACCCTGATTCTGTACAGGCACATATTGCCGTGTGATTTACTAAACGAGCTGCTTAGAATTTAGATTTTTTTTTTTTTTTTTATCCTTCCATGAGCATCGATGTCAGAGTAGGGGCTATTGTGCTTTTAAAAGACATAATTGCAGCATCTTGGGAGCTCGCGGCGCTTGTGATTTTGGAGGAGATGTTGTGAATTTGGATGATCTTGGAGCTCGCACTCGGCCGTATCATAATGCAGCACTTGTGGCTGGGAGTTTCAGCTGGAGAAAGTCAAGTGCTGCAGCGGGGACTGGCTGCCTCACCCCTCTGGAATGCTGGATTTTTATATATCCTCACTCTGTGGTACTGGGTTTAAAATGCAGATTGCACAGGAGATGTAGCCTGCCCATTTCTCAGCCTCTAACAACAAACACACAATGCCAAACACACCCCATCCCACCACAGGAGAGCAGGAGGCCTCCCCTTCCTCTTCTCCTCCAGCTGAGGATAATTTGTGCCCTTTTCCCTCTCGTGTTTCAGGTCAGTTCAGCAGTGTCCAGGCCAGATCCAGCCTCAGTAGATCGCCTTCCTCCCCTGTGGCTCCCTGGCTGTTTTCCATTAATTCACAACACCAGAGAATTTTTCACTCTGGCCTCATGAGGGGTCTCAGAGCATTAACAATGCATCACAAATCTGGGTGGCAGAGCCTGCTGTTATTAGCACGTTTGTGCTTTCAGGAATTTAATTTCAGGAATTTAATTTTAACATAGATAAATTCCCCACGACATCGCCCCCGAGAGAGCAAAATTACAAAAATCAGCCCGAGGTGGACGGTGCAGGATTTGGTGGTTTTAAACCTGAAATGCAGCTGCACTTTGCAGAGGACTGATGGCTTCCCAGGCTGGCAGTGCCAAGGAGTTCTCACAGCACATCTTGCTGCTTTACACCCTTCATTTATCACCTTTTTCCTGCACAGCTTCAGCTGCCTGGCTGACGAGTACAAAATCTCCTCAGCGCTGTGCTGGTTTTCACCTTGGTTTTCTTTCCAGTCAACACAGATTCCTTCCAGATCTGCTCAGTGAATTCAGTCCTGCATTTGGCTTTATAAAGGAAATTGTGAAATATATATATATAGATATCTGTTTTTAGTTAGCTCCCCCCTGTGTGATAGTTAATTGTAAATGAACGGATCCCCAGGGAAGAAGAAACTTTATTTGCTTAAGTGCAACGGAATATTCCATGAATGGGTTGTGGGGATGGCAGTGTGGGATTCCCTTGGTGTTCTGGATTCGGGCAGCACTGGGGTTCCTGCTTTTCCTGCAGCTCCCCCCGCATTCCAAGTGTTAAGGACTCAAAAAAGGATGATTTGCTTGAGCTGTCCTAACTGTAAGGCCCTGGGACGGTGGGAGGTGTCCCTGCCCATGGCAGGGGTGGCACTGGATGAGCTTTAAGGTCCTTTCCAACCCAAACCATTCCCTGATTTTTGATGAGGCCCATCTGCCAAAAAACCCCGAAACAACAACAATTAAGCACAGTTAAAACCGAGCCTTATGTTCCCTTACACGTGAAAAAACTTCCCAGAACATTGCCACTCATTTTTTAATTAGGACACTCCATAGTTTCATTAATCACTGCCAGTTGGGGAACGATGAAATTTCTTTGCGCACCTGGAACCCGCGATGAGGAGAAGCCTTCGTGCAGCGAACCAGAACTCCTTCCTTTGGAAACACAGGGCCCTGGGGAGAGCTTAATTTGAAGGAACAGCCTGGATTTGGTCAAAAAGCTTGATTAGGGGGAGGTTGGGAGGGTTGTAGGAGCTCTGCATTGTTCGAGCTCCTCTGTACGCGGAGGGCTGCGCTCACTTGGTGTTCCCGTCTGCTCTGCAGCCATTAGCTCTGATTGTTCCACTGAAAGGAACGTAATTAACAGCTGGATGCAAAACAAGAGTGGCAAATTGGCTGCAGCAGCAGCTCGGGAGCTCTCCTGTCTCCTCTGGTGCAGGGTTGTTCTGTCTCAGAGCCTGGAGGGAATGGCTGTCGCTGGCTGGATCCAGCTCGGGCACAGTTTGGTCACTGGGGTGCTGCCTCCAGACAGGAGCCTGAGCAGAACAGAGCAGTTTTCAGCTTAGTTAGACAAAATCCTTCCAGATTGTGTGAGCTTCCCCTCTAGGCACTGGTGACAGCCAGCTGCTGAGCTGAAACGTGGCAGAGAGTGAAGTGAGAGAGGGGAGAAAGAGAAAAGGGACACAGAACCTCCAGGTTTGTGGCTGTGGGGGTGAGAAGCACCCATGGCTCCTGTGTGGCTGCTGAAAGGAGTCAGCGCAAGAGGTGGCACAGAAGAAGAGGGGACACTTGACTTGAGAACAGAGTGGTTTTCAGCTTTGTTGGACAAAACCCTTCCAGATTGTGTGAGCTTCCCTCCTGGGCACTGGTGACAGCCAGCTGCTGAGCTGAACTGGGACAGGGTTTGAGTGAGAAAGAGGAAAGGGACACAGAATCTCCAGGTTTGTGGCTTTGGGAGGGAGAAGCACCCGTGGCTCCTGTTTGGTTCATAGGAGTCAGCACAAGAGGTGGCACAGGGGACACTTGACTTGGAAGCAGAGTGGTTTTCAGCTTTGTTAGCCAAAACCCTTCCAGATTGTGTGAGCTGTCCCTGTAGGCACTGGTGACAGCCAGCTGCTGAGCTGAACTGGGACAGGGGTTGAGTGAGAAAGAGGAAAGGGACACGGGAGCTCCAGGTTTGTGCCTGTGGGGGGGAGAAGCACCCGTGGCTCCTGTTTGGTTCATAGGAGTCAGCACAAGAGGTGGCACAGGGGACACTTGACTTGGAAGCAGAGTGGTTTTCAGCTTTGTTAGCCAAAACCCTTCCAGATTGTGTGAGCTGTCCCTGTAGGCACTGGTGACAGCCAGCTGCTGAGCTGAACTGGGGCAGAGAGTGAGGTGAGAAAGAGGAAAGGGACACGGGAGCTCCAGGTTTGTGCCTGTGGGGGTGAGAAGCACCCGTGGCTCCTGTTTGGTTCATAGGAGTCAGCACAAGAGGAGGCACAGGGGCCACTTGACTTGGAAGCAGGACGGGTTTCAGCTTTGTTAGACAAAACCCTTCCAAACTGTGTGAATTTCCCTTCTAGGCGCTGGTGACAGCCAGCTGCTGAGCTGAACTGGGGCAGGGTTTGAGTGAGAAAGAGGAAAGGGCCACGGGAGCTCCAGGTTTGTGCCTGTGGGAGGGAGAAGCACCAGTGGCTCCTGTTTGGTTCACAGGAGTCAGCACAAGAGGAGACACTTGGCTCTGCTCTGGCAGGACCTCCACGTGCTGTCACAGCCCTCCAGGTGGGACCTGACATTTGCTGGTTGTCCCAGTGCCACCTGCTGCAGGTGCCTGACAGAGCAGGAAGTTTCCAGCTGGTCTGCAAACCCTCTCTGAGCTCAGCCCCTGTCAAACCCCAGCCCTGGCAGTGTTTATTCTCTGAAAGGTGAGGCCGGGCTGACAACCCCGTGTTGCTCCTTATCCTTACACTGGTTTGATAATCAGAGTGAGACATTGCAGGTTTGATTGTCCCCAGGATTTATCTGCAGCTCTCTGGACCTGCAGATTCTCTCAGATGGGGAGAATTTTTTGGCTGCTGTGTGAAACCTGCCTGAATTTTTGAGCAGCTCAGAAACCAGAGCTCCTTAAAAAAAAAACAAAAAAAAACCCCCAAAAAACTCCTTTCTGGAGTTTGCAATTTACCTCATTGACTCCAAATGAAATCAGCTGCAATCGATAACTCCTGGCCATTTTTCCTCTAAATGGGAGATGAGCAGGAGCCCGTGTGGCACAGCTGGGAGTGGCGTGGGGGACGCTGCCAGCTGCTCCTCCAGCCCGGCGGTCCAACAGGTGACTGATGTCCTCAGCCCGGAGTTGTGAGCAGTAGCACTGCAGGAATCGATGGGAATATTATTTTTTTGAGGGAATGATAGACTCAGCCGAGGTTCCCATCGATTTCTGTGCCTCTCTAATGACTTGTACTACATGCACAATCGGGCAGCTCGTTATTGTCAGGGGGCTCGGGGCTGGGTTTCTCCGTGCTGACAGCTCCGCTCACGGCTCACAGCATCGTTCTGCTGGGACATTCTGGAGGTGTGGACGGAGCTGCCAGCACAGAGGTGCCATCCATCCCCGTGGAGATGGCCGGGGACAGAGCAGGGAGGGGTTTCAGCCGTGCTCTGAAAGATTAAATGACCCCAGGGCTGCCTGCATTGCTCCTGTGAGCTGCTAACCAGCTTCGGGGAGCTCTGAGTTCATGACAATTTTGGGTGCACAGTTCATCCACTTACATTTGCTCCTTCTTAATCCCATCTTGGAGCTGCTGGGGCAGAAATAAAGCAGCTGTGGAAACATTTCGCTTTTCGCAAACCCCTGTTTCCACATCTGGTCGGCCAGAGCACGTGGGCCTGAATGGTTTTGAATAATAAATAAAATCCTCCTCACTTTGGAGAGGCTGAGAGGAGTGAGTATCCAATGATCATTGAAATTACTTCCTGTTGTAAATAATAAAAGCCCCGACCACTTTGTTAAACCTCTTTTCTCTGAATGACACAGATACTAAAAAAAGCTGGTAATTGGAAAGGCAATGATAGGTTTGGCTCAGTCTCTGGGAGGAAACAGCAGTTTCCTGAAGCTGGCAAATAAAAATTATAGAGGAGCCCATTGACCCTGCACAGACATATTTTAAGACTAAAAACCACTGGCTGCAGCAGGATAAAGAAGAAAAACAGAGTGTAGAGCTCTTGTGAATTTGGACTTAACTCCTGCAAAGTCAGAGTCGTGGTGAAGGAAAGGGAAAACGGTGGGTGTGGAAACAGATGGATGAAAAAAGCTCTGCCGCTTTCATTGTTGTTTGCAGTCTGTAAACAGCAAGCTGTCAGTCTGAAAGAGAAGGGAGAAATAAAAAAGATCACGGGGCCTTTTAGGCGGTGAAGACGCAGCTGTCACACAAACATATGTCCTGCTGCCCTCGCAGCCCTTCTCTGCGGAAAACTCTTCCCATCCAAAGACGAGACAGAGGCAGAACTTGTTATCTTCCATCCCACCTGAGTGAAACGGGCATTGAGGAACCTCGGTAATTAGCAGAGAGCAGCAGCTCCTCTGCTTCTAGAATGGAAGAATAAAGCTGCATTAAAAGAGTGATTGAAAGAGCCCTGGAAATCCAGGGGAAGGGCAGAGTCCTGGAAATCCAGGGGGATACCAAAGCCTTGGAAGTCCAGGGGGATGTCCCAGCCCTAGAAGTCCAGAGGGATGCCAGGGCTCTGGAAATCCAGGGGGAGGGCAAAGCCCTGGAAATCCTGGGAGAGGGCAAAGCCCTGGAAGTTCAGGGGGATACCAAAGCCTTGGAAATCCTGGAGGATGCCAAAGCCTTGGAAATCCTGGAGGATGCCAAAGCCTTGGAAATCCAGCAGAAGGGCAAAGCCCTGGAAGTCCAGGGGGATTCCAAAGCCTTGGAAGACCAGGGGGATGCCAGAGCCGTGGAAGTCCACAGGGAGAGCAGAGTTCTGGAAATCCAGGGGGAGGGCAAAGCCATGGAAGTCCAGGGGGATTCCAAAGCCTTGGAAGACCAGGGGGATGCCAGAGCCGTGGAAGTCCACGGGGAGGGCAAAGCCCTGGAAGTCCAGGGGGCTTCCAAAGCCTTGGAAGTCCAGGGGGATGCCAGAGCCGTGGAAGTCCACGGGGAGGGCAGAGTCCTGGAAATCCAGGGGGAGGGCAAAGCCCTGGAAATCCTGGAGATGCCAAAGCCCTGGAAGTCCAGAGGATGCCAAAGCCCTGGAAGTCCACAGGGAGGGCACAGCCCTGGAAATCCAGGGGGAGGGAAAAGCCCTGGAAGTCCAGGGGGATGCCACAGCCTTGGAAGTCCAGGGAGATGCCAGAGCCTTGGAAGTCCAGGGGGATGCCAGAGCCGTGGAAGTCCAGAGGATGCCAAAGGCCTGGAAGTCCAGGGGGATGCCCCAGCAGGCTCAGGGGGTGCAGTTCCCAGGCTGTGGGGCACAGGGGGCTTGCCCAGCCCCTCAGCACAGCCTGGGCTCGCTCCAGAGGGTGCCAGGTTGTCCTGGAGGTGGGTCCCTGCAGGAACAGCACCTCGACACCCAGTGCTCGTGTGTGTCCATGGTGTGGGGACCTAAAATACAGCCAGGGCTCAGCCTTGGTCTTGTATTCACAGGTAAATGAGTTCCAGAAAGCAAATTTCCATTAATAAGGTGAGGTAGACACATGGATGGGCTCAGTCTGCAGTGACCTTTCAGGATCAGGACAATTCCCTTACAATTCTCAGTATCGACCAAAGAAAAACAGAGTCAATTTAAAGGGATCTCATTTTTATGGGACGCTGAAGAGACGAGCAGTGGGGTGATCAGGGGAAAGCAATGGAATAATCAGCCCTAATCCAGAATATGGACTAAATTCCAGCCTTTAAACTTCATGATGAACTTTAAAGGGATGAGCAGGGCTTCATCCCGCTCCGGAGCACACATGGCTGGGAAATAGATGTGGTTTGTCCTTGGGCATGCAGGAATTCCTTCAGACAGTGTGAAGGGAGGGTTTGTCCTGAAAATCTCGTTTTCAGACTGCACCCAGGGTGGTTTATATTCAGATTGTGTGGCCCTATCACAGAAAGGATCAGAGGGAATCACTCCTGAGATTCCCAGCCCAGATCCTGCATCCCTCCCCTTCCTGTGTGCGACAGGAATGTGGGGAGAAAGGCACGGTGGGGCTGGGTGTGTCTGCTCCAGCCCAGCAGGGTTTGCCACAGATGGAGCGATTTTCTCCAAGAGTAAATTCCAATTGCCACAAGATCTGTCCGGGCGTTTGAGGTTTGAGGACGGGAGGAGCGCTCAGCAGGGCTTTGCTGGGCTGTTGTTTCCACAGCACAGAAATGTTAATGGGGCATTGTTAACCCGGTAATTTATGCTGGATTAATTACACCTGAGACTTGTGGAGGTGCTCTCAGAGCTCTCAGCACATCAGGGCCTGGCAGAGGCAGCTCTTGAACCGAGCAGCAGTCCCTGTTTGGATGGCAATCAGGCTGGGCAGGATGGGATGTGCAGAGAGGAGCTGGGATCCCACAGAGCCTCTGTCTGCAGCAGAAAAAGGAGGAGAAAGCTGCCAAGTTTGAGCTGTTTGTGAAGCAAAATCCAACATTTCCATCCAAATCCTGCTCCTGCAGCTCTGCAGGCTCCGAGTTTGAGCTGTTTGTGAAGCCAGATCCAACATCAGGATCCAAATCCTGTTCCTGCAGCTCTGCAGGCTCCGAGTTTGAGCTGTTTGTGAAGCCAAATCCAACACTGGGATCCAAATCCTGTTCCTGCAGCTCTGCAGGGCCGAGTTGAGCTGTTTTGTGAAGCCAAATCCAACATTTCCATCCAAATCCTGCTCCTGCAGCTCTGCAGGGCCGAGTTTGAGCTGTTTGTGAAGCCAAATCCAACATCAGGATCCAAATCCTGCTCCTGCAGCTTTGCAGGGCTGAGTTTGAGCTGTTTGTGAAGCCAAATCCAACATCAGGATCCAAATCCTGCTCCTGCAGCTCTGCAGGGCCGAGTTTGAGCTGTTCCTGAAGCCAGATCCAACATCAGGATCCAAATCCTGTTCCTGCAGCTCTGCAGGGCCGAGTTTGAGCTGTTTGTGAAGCCAAATCCAACACTGGGATCCAAATCCTGTTCCTGCAGCTCCGCAGGCTCCGGGCTGAGCGCAAAGCTCTGGGTTTGTCCCAGCTCTGCAGGAGGAGCTGCAGCGGTGAGGTCAGAGCAGCTTTTTGGCAGAGGGAGCAGCACAGGGCTCTGGAGTGCTCAGCATCCATCAGAGCTGAAATATCCAAATATCCCGATGCTTTCCTCGGTGCCTGTTTGCCGTGCGTTCAAATAAATACCCAATTAGCAAAATCTGCAGCAATGGTGCATGGAAATGAGCTGTACAGTGGCGTGTGCTTCTGACCCGGGGCTTGTCAGTTTATTATCGAGCAGGTCATTAAACTGCTAAATTCTGTTAACTAATCAGGCTCTCATGTGGGCCCCATCACTCAGAGCGTGGAGAAACGTTTGTCAATCCCAACTTTGCAACACTTGGCAGAACCAAGTCCAGCGGCGTGGAGAGTTTTATGCACCAAAAACTGTTGGTGGTATTTTCAAAAATAAAGATACAGATATTTTTAGAGGCTTTTAAGAGCTTTCTGTTTGTTGTAGATTGGGGCAAATTGCACACCGCCATGTTTTCCCATCTATTTTTCTTGTGATTTTTCTTTTTTTCTTTTGCAGGAAACGAAAATCAACTGCGTCCGGCTGGCCACGAAAGGTACGTGGGTCTCTCTTTCCTCCAAAACACAAAAACTGCAGTGGTGGCACAACTTGATTACAGTTCTTAGCCAAAGAACCAGCCTCTTTATTTCCTCTTTTATTTTATTTTATTTTAAAAGGCAGAACAATTCCCAGGACCGCTCCGCTACACTGGTGGCCTCTGTTATTTTTTTTTTAACGCAGGGTGTAATTCTCGGTGGTTGCTCCTTTCCCCTCGTTCTGCTGACAGCTTTTCTGTCCCGAGGAGTGTTCTGGCTGCTGGCAGAACGTCACTGAAAAAGTGACATTAACTCCTCACTGGATTTGTTCTCTCCACGCCTGTGCCGAGGAGATAAGGGGAGATCTCGTGTAAACCTCACTCCGTGCACAGCGGGCACTGTTCTCACCTCGCACCATTCCCACGGAAAAATTGTACAAACCAGGAGAGAACAGCCCTGATTTTGTGCTGAGCTCGGAGCTGAGAGGTCACGGAGCAAACCCGGCACAAACAGCCCCAGCGTGGCTCCTGAGGCACCGATGCGACAAGGTCTGAGCTCAATCTCAGAGTTTACAGCCGCTTTTAACAACTCCTCTCAAGATTCCAAAACCACCCCAGGGGCTGCTTTTCCGGAAAAAGATGTCAGACACCAATTTATTTGTAACAGAGAGTAAAAAGATTTCCCCTACACGTGTTGTGGGCTCCAGGTGAGCAGTGCTGGGGTGATTTCCATGCGCTGTGCTCAGCTGGCTCCATTTCCAGGCTTGGATTTGCCAGCCCGTGCTCCTGCTGCTTGGCTCTCCTGTGGAATCCCTGCCTGGCTGCTGTGGAGGCTTTGGAGAGCTCACCAAAATGGGCAGGAACCCAGAAATCCTTTGAGGTACCATCCCTTTTTTTTTTCCATTTTTTGTCCAATTTTTTCCATTTTTTCCAATTTTTTTCCATTTTTTCCTTTTTTTTCCTTTTTTTCCATTTTTGTATCAATTTTTCCCCATTTTTCCCCCATTTTTTCCCCCTTTTCCCCCCCTTTTTTCCCCCTTTTTTTTCCCCATTTTTCCCCCATTTTTTCCCCATTTTTCCCCGTTTCTTCTCCATTTTTTTCATTTTTTTCCAATTTTCCTCATTTTTTCCCCATATTTTTCCACTCCTTTTTTTCCATTTTTCCCCCATTTTCCCTCTATTTTCCCGCCATTTCCCCCCCATTTTCCCCCTTTTTTTCTTTTTTTTCCAATTTTTTCCAATTTTTCCATTTTTTTCCCGATTTTTCCCATTTTTTTTCCCCAATTTTTTCCAATTTTTTCCTTTTTTTTTTCCCATTTTTTTCCACCCCAGGCTGATGAGGTCCCACCTGTGCAGGTGTTTTCCCTGCTCACACCTGGCAATGGCTGTAATCACTTGTGTCACCACTGAAACCGAGGAGGAGCAGCCATTTCTCCCCTTTCTCCTCCTCATCCGCGGCTCTGCTGCTCCCCAAATCCTCCTGTTCCTTTCCCATTGAAAAGCTCCTCGTAAAATCCGTATTTAATTCATTCCCTGGGTTACGAACCTCCCGTGTGTCTCGGTCTGTGTGTCCCCCTCGCTGTTTTCCCAGCTGGTAGTGCTGTGACCATTTCAGTTCCTGATTTTTGGCTTTCTGGTGGTGGGAATAGCAAGAGCAGGACTGGGTGAAATAAATCTCCATGATCTCTTCATGAGATCAGAATCTCCACAAACTTTTCTCTTCATGAGATCAGAGACTCTGGGTTAATTAATTTTTGGCAACCTGCAGTTCCTTCCATTTTAGTCGTTCATTTTTCTGGAGCTGGTGGAAGAATGTTGTCATGCCGGCAGGAAAGATATTTTCCCTGTGATTATTGAAAAGAAAATAATTTATCCAGCTTTAAAAAATCCCCTTAGTTTGCACCCTCTGATTTGGGTATCCCAGTGTCCCATAAATGTTTTTAGGTGAATTTTACAAACTGAGATAATTTTCATTTAACCCCGTCAGGCCACCAGGAAGGGTCACTGGGCCACCCAGTGAGCCACCCTCATTCTGTTGTGTCTGAATGTTTCTAAAAAAGAATCTAAAAGAAAAAGGATTAATTTAATAAGGGATATAAAAGAGATGGGTAGAGCCTGAGGATGTCTGGAGCCGCTGTTTTTTGGGTGATTTCATTCTTTAGGGTTTTTCTTTATTGACTCAGATGGAAAAGGACAGGGCATGATGGCAGTTCTGGTGTTTATTCTCGCTGTCTCGATTCATATCACTTGTGATTTATATCACTTTTGATTCAGATCACTTTTGATTTATAGGCAGATATCTTATTCCTCCGTGCGGAGTGCAGAAACCTCTGTGGAAATCCTCTTCCCCTGGCCCTCTGAGTTGCAACGCTGCAATTCCCAGTGCCTGGCTGCAGCACAGCCCCTGGAATCGCCGGGCTGTGGGGGATTTGGGGCAGGTTTGGCTCTCTGGGGGAGCAGGGCTGGGTGCAGCCCCACGCCCGGAGGTGTTGGTGACTCCACAGGAGCTGGGCAGGGCCAGCAGCT